>AYEL01054836.1:0-40803 GCA_000484575.1 Olivierus martensii
GCCATCCGGCCGACAATCAGTGAAAGGATGAAATTTTTATTTATAATTCATTTTTCTCATTACTTTTTAACACAGGATACTTTAATGAATGTTAAATGTTACCAGAGCCTCTTCAGACGCCAATTAATAACTATTAATTTTCCGGTACGTGGACCCAGAGGTTGGTTTTTGGGAAACACGTGTATCTGTTGTGTAGTCGTGATGTGTCGAGTGAAACTTCCTGATATATAAATGTGAGGATGCGACGATCGGATAATGTTCAAATATGAATATTTTCGTGTGTGATGTGTCGAGTGAAACTTCCTGATATATAAATATGAGGATGCGACGATCGGATAATGTTCAAATATGAATATTTTCGTGTAACTGTTGTTATTTTTAAGTGTTGTATGTGAAATCGCTACACATTCTCTTACTCCAGTCTATTTTCGTGTGACTGTTGTTATTTTTAAGTGTTGTATGTGAAATCGCTACACATTCTCTTACTCCAGTCACATACACGAATAATATCGTACATAACCGAAGTTCAGCAGTCATACTTCAAACATATACAGAACATTCAATAATAGACAGTCAATCAATTCCTATACCGATTTTTATTGATAATTTCATTAATATTACTATAGTAAGCGATTGTTTATCATTAAAAAAATTTGAAATTTTATTGAGATCCGGATGTCTTGTAAGTCTACAAGAAATGGGATTCTCGTAAACCAAAATTCCAAATTATATAGAATTAATGTGCCAAAGTCAAAAAGTTGTCCTTTGTAAGAATCGAAATAATTTTATGTATTTTCGTCGATGTAATCGCGAAATACACAATTTGCGATTTATGAATTGAGTCCGAATTCCAAAGAAGATATCAGAGGAATGGGAATCTCAATATTCCATCAGAAATTTTGCACATTGCATATATAATTGCTTTATAATATTTAATGATGATTAACTATAATTATAATTAATAACTACTACTCCAATATTAATCTGGTATAGAAATGAATGAATGTCACCACACATACATTATAAAATTTCAATATTTTAACCTTTTTTTCGTCATCCTGGTCTTCGGCAGGAGAATAAGAGAGTATAAAATAATGTAAATAAAAGTAAATTACTTACGTGTAAATTGCTTACCTCAGATTACTGTTACTGTGCTTGTTGAACTATATCTCCAACTGAAGTTGTTTTATTCAGTAAATAAAATTTGATGTTAAGTTTTATTCCTCTTTTTTCAAATCTTCATACTTTTTTAGAAACTTTCTAAAATACAGTACATCACTTTATTTATAATAAAAACCATCTTAATTCGAAACAAATATATATTAGTGAGAAAATTATATTTTTAATTCTTATGTTGACTTCTATGAAGAAAGGATTATTCGGAAACATTGTTTTATAAACAATGCTATTGCATATTATTATTTATTTGCATGGAAACTCTATTTATTATATATCTACATTCCGATATTAATCTTTTTGATTTATTTCTGTTTTAACCGAGGTTAGGTTAGTTGTATTACGCCGCCATATCCTCATGGGATATTCTGTATCTGGCGGCGGCCATTTATAGTTCCCATCACAGGCTGGACAGCACCCATGATGGGGTCAACCAGATGGTTGAAGGATGGGGTTCAACAGGCCGGGCCCGGACCCCTCCTGAAAAATTGGAGGTGTGGGACCCGGATTTGAACCCGGATCCTCCAGGGTGGTAAGCCAAAGCTTTACCACGCGGCCATCCGGCCGACGTTTTAACCGAGAATTCCAAATAAACTGATATCCTGTCATTTATTAATCACTGTGTTAATCCATATCCAAATTTTAAAAATGTATCCGATATACCGATATTATTATTAATACTTAGTCATTCTCCTATTTTATGGCTACAGGAAAAAGAAAGCAATTTTGTTATAAGCCAGTTTGTAAAAACCAAAATCTGATCGATTTTTAAAACTGAAAGTATATTTATAGCTTGCAAATAAGGATAATCGTTATTAACAATAAATATATAGAGATAACTTCACTTTTAATGAACATGAATGAACATAATTACAAATCATACTGCAATGTTGTTTTTCCTCAAATAACAATTTATCATTTTTTTCTATTCTTAATTTTTATAAAATATTTGCGCTGTAACATGAAAATATTATAACTGATAATAGAATTGATTCTGAAAATTATTCTCAAATTAATTTTTAATATTTTTTTTTTATTTATAAAAAATAAATAATCAAGACCACTAATCTATACTATAAAATAAACAAAGTGTTCTGTAAAATTTCAGGATTTGTGAAGTGTCCCGTCATAGAAAAGTTTGGGAAACGCTGCCATATATGGTCAAACGTCTCCTGCAGAGAAGTATATCTGTTGAAGTTCAGATAAAATATATGTGGCAACACTAGTTGTTTACTACTTGAATATATCTAGCAACACTCTAGTTGCACACCTCCTTTTGGCTGACAGTTGTATCAATGTACAGCACTGTTACCGCTCTGTTCTCCAGGGAGTCTGGATGAGTCCTGAGAGCTTAGAACGGTTTTGGCAAATTGATCGTCTAGTGGATGTTTAATGCAATTAATCACCAGTAATTAACAATAACAACAACATTTATTCTAGATACAGAAACTTACACAGGACCAGATAGAGTGTGAACACAGGGACAAGATCTAAGATTATTTACATACGATAAAGGACCAAATGTATAATGTCTAAGCAAGGACACCTCAGTGCGTCACCCGACCTTCTTCCCCGGACAGTGGATAAAAGAAAAATAATAATAATACTTAACTTCGAGAGCCGAACGAACTCGGAGAACGGCGGAGTGGAGCAGACTCGGACAACGTCGGAGTGGAGCAGAGAAGAGCGCTTCAAGGGAGTTGATGGGATACTTGTCAGGCAGCGCAGAGAAACAACCTAGCTGGAGATCGTAGATCGACGATGTTACCACAAGAGCGGGCAGAGGTGATCAGGCCCAGACGATCGACGGTGTTCCTTATTCTGGGCCTGGTTTATATAGTTTTATGACCTCCGTATGTGACGTCAGAGATGAGTCTTCTTTAACGTATAGTATCCGAATCCCCATCTCTGACGTAATAAGCAAGGGATCCCGTTTAGGGTCCCTCTGTCTCTCGGCTTCTTTCTTTGAATGTCTTGCTCTTACGCATCTGCTCTCGAGGTATTTTTTCCTTTGTTTCCAACCCTTCGCCAGACACTCGTCCCCACGGTGTCTGGCTGCAATACATCCACTCTCAGGATGTATTCCTTTATTTCCAACCTTCCCTCCAGACACTCGTTCCACGGTGTCTTATTAATACTTGGGTCTAGATGAGTCGGTCTTACACATCTGCTCTCAGGATGTTTTTTCTTTGTCTCCAACCCTTCCGCCAGACACTCGTTCCCACGGTGTCTGGCTGTAACAGCACGGTCTTTGTCAATAAATTTATTTGTTGAATAAAACTGTATTTGCTCATTTACAACCAATTATTTTAACAGGTTATGGGCCCAAATGAAAACTTAAAAGGTTAGTAGTAGTAAAAGGATAATAACGGTATCAAAATGTTAGGCTTAACAACCGTATAATTGCCTATCTTCGGCGGACAAAGTTTTCCAATTAGAAGTTTCGATTAGAAGCTATATTAGAGGAAAACAGATTAAAAGAGGCATAGATGAAGAATTTGATTTAACTAAGGATAATAATAAAAAGTAGGACATTAAAGCAAAGTCAGTAATATTTCAATGTCTATCAGGCAAACACTTCGAGTACGTCAAAGATGCAACTAGCGCAAATAAAATGATAAAATTGCTACGATCAATATTTGAAGAAAAAGTGTATTTAATAGCTATATCGAAGGAAGAAACTGTTAACTATAAAACTAGAAATTAATAGAATGGAAGATCATTTCGTAATATTTGATAACGTAGTCAGAGAACTTGAAAGCACCGGACCAAATTAGATGAAGACGATAACGTTTGCCATTTATTTATTACAATACCTGAAAAATATGAAACAGTAACAACGGTCATGGAAACCATAGCAGATAAACAAATATTGGAATTTGTCAAAAGTCGACTCTTGTAGCTGAATTAAAACTAAAGAACGATAATAAAATAGATAATAATCTCGATACAAGTTTTTCTTGTTTCTTCTGTGGAAAAAGGAGACATGACATGATATTTTATTTAAAGAGAAGGATGGTGATCTGTAATTTGTTGTACCCAGTGATGCATACTGAAGTTATTCAGATAGTGCATCTAAAGACCATTTTTCTGTTGACAAAACGATTAAACTTTTGAAAAGAGATTACTACATTCCCAGCAGGAGATGGAAAGTTGAGAAAGTAATTCGAAACTGTGTGTTATGCATCCTAGCAAAAAGAAAACAAAGGAAGAATGTGGGCATAATATTGATAAAGAGAATGAACCCCTCATCACCATCTTGATCATATAGGACCTCTGCCTTCCACTAAGAAAAGTTACAATCATATACTTGTCGTTATAGATACCTTTACTAAGTTTGTCTTGGTGTTATAGTCGGCCGGATGACCGCGTGGTAAAGCTCTGGCTTATCAACCCTAGAGGACCGGATTCAAACCCTGGTCCCACACATCAGTTTTTCAGCAGGGGTCCGTGCCGGACCCGTTGAACTCCATCTTTCAAACATCTGGTTGACCCCATCATGGCCAGCCTGTAATGGGCAGTATAAGTGGCCGCAGCCAGATACAAAATATCCCATGAGAATATGGCGGCTTAATCAAACTAACCTAATCTTGGTGTTATATCCAACAAAAGTATCGGAACTGCTGAGGTGCTGCTACGATTGAAAAAGCAGGCTGTAATATTGGAAAATCCCAGGAAAATAATCACTGATTGTGGAACAGCTTTCACATTCAGTGATTTTTGAAGACTACTCCCATGAGGAATGTGGGGAGAACAATTGGGAGCTAATTCTTCAGGCGAAATGTTAGAACATTCGGCGCGGAACGATACAGGAGAACGGGCGAGAAAAAGGAATTATGACTCCAGACGAACAGAAACGTTTTTCCAAATAGAAAATTAGATTACAGGAGATCCTCGAGTTCGACGATCGTAATGCAACTGCTGTAGTTTATTATGAAAATCCGTTCTTATGGCAGCTCCATCAATGATTGGAAGTGGCATTAAAAAAAAATAACTATGTTGGGTCTTGATTTAATATCGATTCTTGAAAATTGCGACTTTAACTGAAACCAAATAGCCTATAGGCTTAATGTTATCGTTCTTAGAATAAATTATATCGTTAAATAATTTTTCAATGCAAATAATGTTTAAATTAATTAAATCTGAGATGAGAATACTAAACGAGGAAGTAGTTGTTATATATATTATAAAACATTTAGCATTCGTTTGTTGATAAATTAAAAATATGCCGGACTCAAAACAGATACAAGTGAAGTGGGGACTAAATAGACGGGATAAACTTTCTAGATCGAATTTATATTAATAGCAATAAGTGGCTGGTTGCAGGAAGTGTTGATATTTTTTTTTGCTGTCGAACCATTGTATGACTCCTCATAGTAAGGTATCATTAGAAAGATCTAATCATCACTCAGATACAAAAATGTCTTTTCTTTATTAATAATTTAAAAATAAAGACGAATAAAAATTAAATTAAAATTATATTTCTTCTGAAAAGACGATACCAATATATGGAACTGTAAACTAATAATGGCCGTTATGTTATGATAACTTATGCAAGTTCGGATGATTTTATTCAGATACTCCAACATTATAAGATTAAAACAAAGAATTTCGCCCATTTTTACGATCAAATAATGTCTAGTCAATAATATATATTGTTATTAAATATTTGTTATTTTCTAAAATGAATGTTAAAAAAATAATAGTCGGCCGGATGGCCGCGTGGTAAAGCTTTGGCTTACCACCCTGGAGGATCCGGGTTCAAATCCGGGTCCCACACCTCCAATTTTTCAGGAGGGGTCCGGGCCCGGCCTGTTGAACCCCATCCTTCAACCATCTGGTTGACCCCATCATGGGTGCTGGCCAGCCTGTGATGGGAGCTATAAATGGCCGCCGCCAGATACAGAATATCCCATGAGGATATGGCGGCGTAATAAAACTAACCTAACCTAACCTAAAAAATAATATATTTTTCATATCATCTTTATAATCAGAATAAAAATTGGCCAATCTTTTCCTAATAGCAAATAACGGCGACAGGGTGCGGGGTAACCAAGGACGTTTTATATGGTGGTAAAGCATTGTCGTGCCACGCAGGACGACCCGGGTTCGGCATCTCCTGAAAAGTTTTTTCGGGGTTCTGAGCCGATCGCTGCGATCGCCGTCCTTCATCATCCGGCCCCCTCAACGGGTTTGAGTGCAGCCCGTTGTTAGAACTGACTTTGCTCTTTAGTAATCTCCCTGATTGGAAAGGGGTATAAAAATGCAAAAAAAAAAAAAATAGCTAATAACTAAAATTTTCTAGTATAGTGAAACCTCTCTATGTCGGACACATTTGGTTCCTTCAAAATATGATCAACTTAGAGAGGTGTCCAACATAGAAAAAATTTTTAATTTGTTAATCTCTCTAAGTACAGTATATTAACACAATTTTCATGGCAATGCAAACCTTTGTTCAAATAAAACTGAAAATCTTTATTTTAAATGAAACTCAAAAATGTCAAATATAGGCCTACATTGCAGACTGTCAATGTTTACAACATAAGAATTATTTATTTAAAAAGTAGTCTGTAAGTAGAGTTTGCCTTTTTTATATATAACTTATACTTCATCCATACAATTTCAATTTTTTTTTTTTTCTTACACTAAATAGAGTTTCACTAAACTCTGGTTCATTATTAAAAAATGCATATTGTTCAAATTCCTCTATATACTCCAAAACTGTTTCACGGGTTCTTGAAGTAGTTTCATGATCACCCTGTCTCTTCTGATGAAGTCTGCATAAATTGACCTGGACATAATCTTTTCAATCAAATCACTGACTGTACAGTTTTCATCTTCATGATGAACAAGACTGTTATCAAAATTTCCAAAATCTTCAGGTGAAATTTCATGATGATAGTTCTCAGGAAGGGCATTCAATTCCTTTCCTAGGTAAAGTTATTGATAGATTGCATTCCTTCCTCAGTGAAATCTGTAAGGGACTCAGCTTTTTTAAAACATTTCTGAAAAGTTAATTGTGAAACTTCTGCCATGCAACATAAATTCATCTTATTGCATTTCGTGTGAAGTCATTTACCTTTGCTCTAATGTCAATTCGTTTAATTTTCTTTTACTGCTTAATAACATTACTGAAAGGAAAGCTTATTCTCAGTGACAGAAGAAACAAAGTTCTCAAAGAAAAAGTAAGAAATAAACCAAAACAAAACTAGCCAAAATATAGCCAAAATGTTTTTGATGATACAGTATTGTAATAAAATATTCTGGCTATGATTTGGCTAGTTTTAGTTTGATTTTCTCTTGGATTTCCTCAATGAAATTTCGTATAAACATAATAATAAATAAACAGTGCATCTATAAGCCATCAGCAAATATCTGATTGCATGATTCAATATTATACGTTTCTCTTCACCAATTCCTTTGGTTAATCTTTTAAATATAAATGAAATTTAAGATTTTATTTCAACGAATATTCAAAAAGTATCAATCTTATTACAAACAGTTGTTCAAGATACAAGATAGTGAGATGTCTATGATATAGATGTTTGGACATATAATAAAATATAGACCAGTTTCCAAAATAAACAAAAACATTGATATCCGGGTATTTTTTACCGGAAGAAGGGGCTAACGGACTTCCTTTTTAAAAGTGAGAGTAATCACGTGATTGCTAACGACGGAGGCGGAGAACGTGGAAAGTAAGTTAGCTTTTAAACTAAAATATAATACGTTAGCATATAGGAAAATAACGATAAATAAATAATAGAGTGCATAATAAAATAAAAATAGGACAGGTCCAAGTTAACTTCCTCACAATCCTTTATACATCATCAAAAACGGGGTTATGTTCTTTTCTAATAAGTTATCCTTACTTAAAATTAACTATAATCATATACTCAGATATTTCACCCCCTTATTATCTAGTAGAACATAGATACAATTCACAAAAATAAAGTAATAATTCCATAGATATCATTGCTTCTTAACATACAATTTATCTTATAATTTTTAAGAAAAGATTTGTTCACACTAGCTTTCATTGGAAAAACACCAAAATCAAGATTGTGGCATATCTTTCAGAAGATTATCATTAATTATGTTGATCATCTTTCTTCTTTTTAGAATTTCTAAGTTTGTTTCATGAGTGTTATATATGGACTTGACAACTATTGCAATGCTAACTTTTGACTTATATTTTTAAATTTGTTCTTAATTTTTTAAATCCCATATTTTTTATGATATAAAATATTCTTGATATAGAGAACAAATTTGAATTGAAGAACAACTTGCTGATGATGGCTGATTATTAGCCAAAAATGTTACTTTTATGTTCTATTGAATTTTTTATATTTAATTGAAAAACATTTTCTCTTCTAAAGTACTTATTTTGTTTCTATTCTATATGAAATATTTAAGCTAAGAATATAAATAAAAAATGCAGTTTAGAGTTTTTAGTGAACTTTCAAATAAAACTGCATCCAAATCAGTCCATTACATCTTCTGTTACATGCTAGTCAGTTTTTCCTTGAATTTTTTGTTAAGAAATAACTGCATATACATATTGTAAATCTCCATGGAAAACAATGATAAAATTTTAAATATAACTAGTCATTCAAAATAATTAACAATTGGCTTGATTTATTTTTACTCAAAAAATTATCTACAGTTAATCATAAAGTAATATTCATAATAGGCATGATGCTGTTATAATGCTATGTTGGTGCAAAATTATTAACAAATAATTATAGACCATCGTACATGCAAAATTTCTCCACTTGCGGCGCCACTTACGACTTTGGTATTGCTTAGGCTTAGCATCCAGTTGTTACATAGCGTTTCGCTCTCAGTTTGCATTTGTCTTTTTATTTTTCTGCATAGTTAAGCCGGTTCATTATGAGTTTTAACAAGTTGACAGTTTCTGAGCTTAAGAAACAATTAAAAGATATTGGAACAAAAAAAACTGGGACAAAAGCCGACTTAATTGTAAGATAAGTGATATTAAGCAATGCTTATTGTAAGCTTGTCAGGAAGGATTCTAGTTGAGCCATAGCACCTGAATCTATACATTAGAGAATTAAAGATTCGCCACCCACCGACTGATGTATAAAATACGAATCAACAATTCCGTTGTATTAAAGATTAAAAAATTCATTGAATAGGAAGAATCAATATACTTGTTAGAGACAAGATATGAAGGAATCTGATTACAGTAGGTCCCAGATTTGTGATTTAAGAGATATATGGATATGTCTTTTTTTTCTTTGTTGAATTTTCATAAAATATAAATTAAAAAAATTCATTGAACAATTTACTTTTTTGCAAAAAATATCATTTATAGCCTTAAATTTTCTTATCTATGCATTAATTATGCTCATAAACTCTATTTGTTCATTCTGTTTGCTAATATGCCCATTCATGTATGTCAAATTTAAGCACTATTGGATTAGCATGATTTTCAACTTATGTGGAAATTTTCTGAACAAATTAACCAGTTAAGTTGGGGATTTATTGTATTTACTTTTTCATTTTTATATACGATAATAAGTACTAGTAAATAAGTTTATAAATGTACAATATATGTAAATAAATTAAATTTTATTTCTATATATTAGGTGAATTCATAAAGTTAAGACAAAAAGAATTAAATTTTAAAAAGACCTTAAAATATGGCTTATCCTATAATTCATATTCATTCTGATCTCCTGGCAATATATTATGATTTCATATAATCTCAATACTTGATAAATGGAAACTTTTCCTAATTCAAAACATTATTTGATCTCTATTTGGCAAAAAATATTGTGCATCAGTTGTTTTACATATATTTTAGATAATAAAATAAAGAATTAAGTTAGGTAATTAAATAATCGTATTAGAAAAAATTAATATTCAAGCTTGGACATATATTGGACTGAATCATATATATCTAATAATAAATGAAATGGAATGTCAAATTTGACTGAACAAGCAATAGATAATCCTGCATCTTTATATATGTTTTGGAATGATAAAAGAATTCTCGAACTTTTTAAATTGGAAGACTACATTCAAACCTTTGAATTTTAGGGAGGCCAAATGGAACAAAATTAAGCAGAAATGCTATTTTTTTTAAAAAATTTATTTTATAATAAATAATAAATAATTATATTATTTTTTAATTACTTATGCAATATATCTATATATATATGTAAGTGGGAGATATAAATAAAAAGTTACATAAATAAATATTAAAAAACAAATCAAAGTTGATTTTTATGAAAAAATAAAACATTTGATTTATTCAAATGTTTTATTTTTTCATAAATATAACTTTTCCCAAAACTATAACCCATAGATATTTTATTCAAATATCTATGGGCTGTAGTTTTAGGAAAAACTGGAATAGAATATTGTCAATACTTTCTAAATTTCATAAATAAGTTCTCAAATATAATAATTAAATTGTTTTTTCCAACAAATAAATTTGCATGGACAATTCAATAATTAAATATCCTGTATATATTTAATATATTCTTAATTTAAAATTATTTTATCCCAAAAAGATAAACTGTGAATCTATATATAGTTTTCCTTTTTAATGGTTATCTTTGCTGTTTAAAAAATAATGATGGTTGGAATTTGTATTAACTCTATAACTTTTTTCTAATGTTATATCAAAAAATAGAAGTGCATCTTCTTTTATAAGATAATACAATTTGAAAATAGTTAAATTGTTTTGTGAACTAACATTATTTCAGATAAAATATTATTTCATATAACAGTATGAATATAATTTACTTAATAAATAAAATCAAAGCACTATGAGTGAAAAGTAATTTAAAATTTTTTTAGTAATTTGTTTTTCAGAGTATATTTTCTTTTTTTCAGAAAACATCAAATAATATACGAAATACAATTCGTATTTATTATTTTTTTTTTATAATGTTAATGTGAACTTATCAAAAATATACTGATTTCTAACTTTTATTTACATCGTGAACGACACAATTTTCAGTTGACCTAATTTAAATCTGGTTGACACTTGATCTTATGCATCATTTAAATAAAGTCAAATATTTACTTTTACAAATTTTATTAATTTTAATTTTTGAATGCAAATTAGATCGGTCAAAATATTTATCTAATTTCAACAACATATCATAACAATCAAATCCGGATGTCAATGTCTGATCGGACATTGAACGAGGAAATGAATTAAAGAAAACTGAGTATGTAGTAGGAAATTTATTATATATAAAAGTAATCATCCAAATAATATGTATGTTTTAATAAAATTCATAGAACACTTGCATAATAATTCATATTGATTACTGAAAGCTGATAATTAAACGAATTCATTAACTTTAGCTTTTATGTGTCTAATTTTACATTACCTTCTAGCAAAAGAATGTCCCTCGTATAGCATATTTTCATGAATGCAATTTTTGCAAGACTTTTAGTCTTCTCATCCATTTTCTGTTCTTTATTTCCTTCTGACAGACGTCAATCCGTCATTCACGTTCATCATTCGTCATAAAGGAAGTCGCCATCTTTAAATCTCGTAGAACCGCGAACTCTGGCGAGTGAAAAAGAAATGAATATACTAATAGTACTATATATATTTTTATTAGTATTGAATTATCAATTCAGATTTTAAAATTTTGATTTTATAGTTAATAAATGCGTAATTAGATTATTATCTTATTAAAAAGTTATATTTACAAATTGAATAGTAACTTAATATTGATTTATACAGTGATTATATTGAAGACATCATTATTCAGAATTGTGTTAATTAAGCAGTGCTTAATGTCTTAAAGATATAAATTGAAATGAAATAAAAATCGCAATTTA
Organism: Olivierus martensii; assembly: GCA_000484575.1. Taxonomy (NCBI): domain Eukaryota; kingdom Metazoa; phylum Arthropoda; class Arachnida; order Scorpiones; family Buthidae; genus Olivierus; species Olivierus martensii. The sequence continues at coordinate 12,010 of AYEL01054836.1, forward strand.
ATTTAATTATTCAGAAAATTGATGTTATTTAAAAACATATAGGAAAACTGACTATAAACATTTATAAAATTTAATAATAGTTCATATTTATAGTGTGAAATATTTATTTTTTCGTAGTGTTTAAGATAAATATCATATTTTATAATCATTTAATTAATAAAATGGTAAAATTTGTAGGTTATATAATTTGAAAGTTTCATATAAATAAATTATTTTATTTTTTAAATATAATTCATTGCTCTAATAAAAGAATACTTGCAAATTTTAATAACTTAAAACATGTAGAGATAGTTTTCAAGAAAAGAAGAGTTTTCATAATGAAAAGGCGTTCACTCAACAAATTAATATTACGTTATTGAGAATTTAATCTCATAATTTCATATTTGCTATTGTCATATATAAAATTATTACATTAGGCTAATTCAAAATTTAATTAATTAACTTATCAAACTTTATATATAAGTTTATAATATTTCATCAGTCAATAGATTAAAACTATGATATGACAAAGAATACAAATTTTATTCTCTGAAAAAAAATAGTGTTTTGTTCAAAAAAAAAAAAGATAACATAGTTAATATTCTTAAATTTCATGTCTGTCTAATTCTGCTGTAGGAAAACTAAAATTACAATAATAATAATGTCAAACAATCTTACTGTCTGATTACAGCCGCTTCCTTCATTTTACATCAATCGAATGCGGACTACAGAATTGATTTAAATGTAGATGTAACTATTCATTAACATAGTACAATAAATTGAACTTAGTATAGTATTTATTTTGTTAAATTTATATATTATTTCCAATTTATATATTCCGATGAAACAAATTAATAAAGAATGATTTTTCAATCCAGTACTTTCTGCTTGATAATTTTTGCTATATCATTATGACGTATAAAAATAAACGTTTACTTTTATTGTAAAATGAAGCAATAAAACAACTTATTATCCTATATAATGTGCCAAATTTTATTTGAAAATAATGCTTATTTGAAAAAAAAGACATTATATTATACTATAAGAGTAAGAGTTGTATTTTCTACTGAGAAAAAATCATCAGAATAAAAATATTCTTTTCTCCTTCTATAACTTTATTTTGTAAATTTTACAATATTAAATCTTTTATTGCTGTAATTTAATTTATGTAACAAACAAAATACCGATTCTTGCTAAGAGGAATTATTAAATATAAATGACAATATACTATGTGAATAATCAAAACACATATATTTTAATAACATAACATTAGACTTTTAAGAACTTGTGTTAGTTAAGTACTATTTATATACAGTTAAATATAAATTCAAGCTTATAAAATTAAAAAAATATATTTTTATATATATTTCAACTTTCAACTTTAATTCTAGCATACAGTTAAGAAAAGTATAAATGAAGAGTAACAAAAATTTTATATCCATTACAAACTGCCGAAAATAGTTTAATTAATGCATTTAAATTTTCTATCGAAAATGTTACTATTCTTTTAATTTAAAACTCAAAACTTTAAAATCAAATAGTTTCGTATAGTTAGAATAAAAATCGTTTGTTTCGCTGAATACTCGATAAACACTAATCGATTATGGACTTTATTTTATTTTCTCACTTATAATTGTTTTGTATTATTTGATAATATACAATAATTAATCTTATGATGTTTCGATAATTTTAATAAAGAAAAGAACATTAATCTAATATCTAAAATACGACCGTAAATGTTTTGCTTTAAAATGCCTTAAAATTGCATTTGCGCTTAAAGAAATTGTAGACCTATTTTGAAAATAATTAATTCTGAGTTAATTAAAGAAATATTTGTAACAAGCAATTAAAATCAATGTAAAAAACATTATAATTTTATTCACTACGCCATTATTATAAATTTTCAAACGTAAATGATGATGAACTTTTGGAAGAAAATCAATAATTGCCAGTCGAGTAACTTTAATTACTCGTTAATTAAACGAAGTAAAATAGCTTTCGCTAATCTAAAAATTTTGAACTACTTTTATCTTAAATCGAAATTCGTTTCCATAGAAACCAAGAGGATCGTTTATTTTTGTTATTTTTTTCAACATCTTTCACGTGCTAGTGAATCAATGAATGACGTAGAAAATAGTAGTCTGCTAGCGGGTCAAGGTTTCTATGACAATACTTACGGAATAAACATAAGGAAAATGTTTCTCGCTCCGTGTATTATATGTTAGTTAGTTCCAATCGATACTAATTTGAAGTTGAGTCGTCTCCTGACCCTATTAACTGACCTGTGAATCGATGTCAGAGTCACCTAATTCCATTTCGGTTACATTTCTATGTAACGATGAGATCCGTTTAATTTTATCCGTCCTCAAACTCCAGTACAAACTCTCGAAAATTATCTAATTTAAGGTAAGAATTATGGAATTATTATTAATTTTAATTAATTAATAATGCTTTCTGACATCACTAAAGATTAATTAACTTATAGATGATATCATCCCTTTAAGAAATGTAACATTTTTAGTTGTAACATGATGTCAGATTTTAATAAGAAGCGTTTCATATACACAGTACAATATCATTAACTTGTTTTATCAGTAATCTTAAGATAAAAGTTTGTTCATCACAAATCAGACGAAGCATATTATCATTAATTACTTTTAGTAAGTAAACTAATATTCTCTACAGACGTACAATATTTCAGCGTCTTTCTGCTAAATAATGACTTTAGAGAAATTTTGTAGAATTTTTATCAAAACAAAAAAGGAAGAAAAAGAGGATGAACAGATTTCAAAAAGAGAATTAAAACAGCTTTTAAAATGTACAATAATTAAAAATTTAAAAATAATTTTAGTTTTAAAATTATCTAAAACCTGAAAGTTGGTTTCTCTGCATGAACGATAAATAGAAATATTCAAACACATTTCCAGGGAAAATGTTATTTTTTGAGTTTAATTTACGCACTGGCTATATGTTTTATATTTCGATTCTAAATAAGTAATTTTTTTATAAGAACCTTTCCAAATAAAAATAAAACTTAAGCATCATCTTACGTGCATTTATAATACAAACATTCGAAAATTGGCCATTATTTGTTAGAAAAATCCACATGAAGCTTTTTAAAAACAACATTTTTCAAGAAGAGATCGTGAAAATTTATATAATACAATATAGTATACTGTATACAAATTTTTATATATTTTAAATAAAAAATATACGACGAGTTTTTCTTGCAAAATATTTACATGCTAATGGAAAGAAAACCTCATATTAATCTTTTATTTTTCATTTACTATTTGCAAGTGTCCTACTTTTTTTACATATTTATTCACAGTGCCAAGTTGTGATGTGATATAAATTTATTTACTTTTATAAATAACTTTCCATTGTCAGAGTGCCAAGTTGTCATGTGATATAAATTATTTACTATTGCTGTAAATTATTTTCAATTGTCATTTATTTTTATATTCATCCCTTTATGTTCTTCATGAAATTTTTCATGAATAAAAAATCCTTTTTTTTTACATTTTGTGAAAATTTTTCTTACATCCTTTTACTTATTTTACAGTGTGTATTTATATATTAATAGTAAATATCAGAATGTTAATAAATTTGAAAGTTATTGAATTAGATTAACTCTTATTCCATAGAAATAATTCTATTTTTTATAGTTCATATAATTTATGAACTATATATAGATAAATATTTATCTACCTTGCTGTGTGACTATGAGATGAAAGATCCTCCCAAGGACTTAGGTTACAACCAGGAATACTACATGCTATTCCAAAACTTCTATCAAGTTTCTGAAGGAAGTGCCGAGCAACATTTTCAGCAGATTTACGATTATCTTGAGATCGCTTTAATAAAGCTGTTACTTCTTCTTGATCATCTTCATTAGAACCTTTTACTTGATGAAATAATTTGTTTATTAATTATTTAAACTTATATAAATATTTAAAACAAAATAACAGATATGAAAGCTTATATTAAGTCCTATTTTATCAGGATTTCATTTATTAAACTACCAAGAAGTTTAAAAATTAAGTACATTTTAAATTAGGTTATCATTAAAGTCTTTTTAATTATTTTTGTCTACATTAAATGATATGTTATTTATAGAAAAAATATCAATATTAATGATATCACTGCTGTTGCAATTACAGTAGATTTCCAACATACCTTTTTATAATAATAGTAGTTGATAGTAATGACATAACAACTGAAAAAATATACTTTAAAATTTGTATAACTTTGTATGGTTTTTGTTTGCATAATATACTTAATGTATTCTTAGAAGATGTATTGCGTAACATAATATTTGGCTTTATAAGCAGGTGATGCTAAGGAGACCGCTTCCAGATGTATTCCTGTCCTTTTAAATTTTGTGATATTTGTTTATTTTGTGTAGTTTGGTCCCCTGTTCTTGTGTAACAGGGTGAGTCTTGTAGTAGAGCTAAGGAAGACGCCAAGTGCACTGAAAATGTTTCTGATTAAAATCTTTTGACTGCTAAAGGGCTTTTGAGTATTATTATTTTTTAATGCAATTATTACGGTAAAATGCATATGCTGATTTTACCATAATAACAGTTTACAAAAAAATGAATATAATATACTAAAAAAATACACTTATACATAAATGGAAAATCTACTATATATGCATACATATATAAACAAACACAAGTGTTCCTCAACTTGCACAAATCTAATTTTGTAATTTAACTTTACATTACAAAATTTTCAAATATATAAAGTTTTTATTATTACAATACAACAATTTAATGAATTCTCCACTATCAAAGAGGAATATATTATCATCTCACAATAAAGAAAGGAAATCCTTCAATGACCAATATAATCTGGGTAATTATTATGTAATTATGAGTGCCTACCTTTTTATCTATACTATTAATCATACATTCAAGCACTTATCATAGTTGAGGATAATCAAAAACTTTTTATTCAACAATTGAGATTCTGTAAAAAAGCTGTTGGATGTTTGAAATTGAGTTTGAATGTATAATCTGAAGATGGTACATCGTACCAAAAATGTTAGTTTTTTTAAGTGTTGAATAAAAAGTTTTTGATTATTCTCAAATGTGATAAGTGCTTAAATGTATGATTAATAGTATATATATATCATTATTAAATATGTAGAACAAGGCTGTTCAATCTGTGGCCTGCATGTGGCTCAACACAAAATTGTAAACTTCCTTAAAATATTGAATTTTTATGTACTTTTTTTATTTTTTGAAATTTGTGCCGCATTGTACTTTTTATACCTTTTATTAAAAAGTATTACAATGCCATAAAATCAAATATCCTACTAATAAAGAAAAAGAAATTTGTTTCAGTTTTGTGCTAAAATAAAATGAAGTTTTTATTATTTATATACCTATCTACATTTCCTATTTCCATTTTCTAAAATAGTTCTTGTTTCAGTGATTAAAACTTCTTGATCTTCTCAATGATTTAAAAAAAAATTCTGAATGAAAAGAAGTCAAAGATTATTATGATATGACATTTTTGCTTATTTGCCATGTTGGATATCATATATTGTACATTATTTACTAATATTTTTGGTTACAATTATTGTTAGAATTAGTATATTTTATGTGAGGCCCAAGACTATTTTTTCTCTTCAAATGTGACCCAAGGAAGTCAAAAAGTTGGACATCCCTGATGCAGAATATACTATAAAATGATAAAGATATCTTGTATTCTTTTCTTTAAAAGATAATAAAATCAAATAGTCTAAGTCTTATTATATATATAAAATCATTTTACAGATTTTACATGCTGAATAATTCTGAAAAAAAATTTATTTTAATTAGATCAAAAAAATTATATCAATGAGATTTCTTTGTCATAAAATATAGTTTAAATTACTAGCAAATAAAAAAAAAAAAAAAAAAAAAAAAAAAAAAAAAAAAAAAAAAAAAAAAAAAAAAAAAAAAAAAAAAAAAAAAAAAAAAAAATAGTAAAAACTAAAATCTTAATCTTAAATTAAATGTTATGCAATTAAATAAACATATATTTTAATCCATAAATGAATTTAAATAAATTCTGCAAGATATTTTAATGGAATTAACTTAAAAATAAATAAAATAGTTTATATTAAAAATTTATAGGTATTTTTGAAGTTATATCTGAACAGACAAATTTTTGAACTGAAACATCCATATCTGAAATTTTATAAAATTTCAAAAATTGTAAAAGATTTTTAATCATTATAATAGCAAAATAATTTAGCAACAAATATAATAATTAAAAAGTTATATAGTTATTAAAATATTGCAATTATATATCATAAATAGGGCAGAACTTTTATCAAAAATCCTTGCATTATAACCCTAACTAGTCAAATTTCCCCTAGAGATTTACTTTTGAAATAACTGCCAAATTAATAATTATTTTTTAATTTATGCTACAATTCCACCATCTGTTAGATTAATAATTAATTATTTAAATTTAGGCTAAGGCGCCATCTGTTATTTAATAATTGAACTTTAATTTTTAATAATTACGAAAATTATAAATTTGCCTTGACCTGGAATTGAACCAGGAAATTCGGAACCTTGCATTATTATTCAAATCCCTAAAATAAACTTTGTATAATATACATTATTAATTATATTAATTAAATTTACTATATACAATATGTTCAGTACCTCTCTATTCAGTGTGGGAGTAAATTTTTAGTTTCAGACAAAAATTTATGTATGAATTATGTTAATAACATGCAAAATTTATAATTCAAGGAACTATTCTGAGATTTTAAATTATTATCTAATTATATACCATACACAAATAAAATCAATTTAAAATAAATATGGGACAGTTATATGTTGTATACTAAATATCTTCTAACAACTAATTAGAATAACAGTAATTTATCAGATATGGGATGAGAAACTAATAAAAAATAATAGACAAATTATAGAAGAATCTAAAAATAAATCACAAAGGAATAAGGAAATCTATTAATAAATTTATTATATAATTAAATTTTGAAATATATGCAGAGAAAACATTTAACACAGAAGAAATTTCTAAATCAAAATTCTCAAAAAATTTTTTGTAAAAGAATATATGAAGTTATATAGAAGAAATTTTTCTAAAAATTTCCTTCTATAATTTGTCTCTTAATTTTTATTAATTTCTCATTCCCGTTATGAGTAAGAATGATTTATTAATTTAAAGAACTGTTTCTCTCACAACTGTTTGAGCAAATAAATTACTTTATTAAAAAAAACAATTATCTAGATTTTACTATACCAATAATTTAAAATCAAAAAAATTTAGTTTTATTTCTAAAGAGCTAATTTTCAAGACATTGATTTAGAATTACAGAGACAAAGGAAAGGCAGAAATAAGCATTTTTAAGAGTATAAATGACTTTTTAATGACTTACCAAGAGCACCAAGACCTGCTGCTCTGCAGTTTGAAAGAATTAACCCTTGTTCTGTTTCCATTAATGCTAATAATACTTCAAATGCTTCTATTGTTTGATCACTGTATGATAATGCTAACTGTAAAGCTGTATTATTAGATTCATATTTTCCAATAAGGACACTGAGTCTATCACATTGGCTTTTGCTTTCTTCTAATGTCAAATTTAATAAATCATTCTGTGATTTCAAATGTTCTATTCTACTATTAAGCCTCTCCATTTCAACTTCAAATTCTCTAATTTTGCTTTCTGGTACTGTAGAACCTGATGAAAATAGTGTCTGAAATATTTCCTGAGCATGTGATTCTTCTTGCACATTATGTACTAAATGTTCTGCAACTTTTGTTGTTGATAACTAGAATTAAAATAATTTAATCTTTTAAATAAAAGCTTAAAAAATTATAAATGAAACAAAAATTATTATATTATAATATCAACAAACAATAACTTTTGACAAAGTCATATTTGATTAATGCCCAATTATCCAATAGTGTATCTTAATTAATTAATTGTGATTCTATTGGATTAATTATGATACATAAAAAGAAAATAGTTAATTATACATAAGTTAAACAAATGAATAATAAACTATATTGTAAATAATTTATAATTACTTCATTTTACCTAATAATATATAATTACTTCATTTTACCTAATAATTTATAATTACTTCATTTATCTAACATTATTAATAATTTAAAAATTAATATTTCTTCAAACTAATTTGAACACATTAGAAAGTTAAGTATATTTCCTGATCAGCACTACCACCAAATAAAGGCCTTATGAATAATTAGCATTATTTGTAATTATAAAATACAAAAGATTTTTGACTTATGTAAATTCCATTTACATAAATTTAATTTTATATATATAAATAAACATATATCTTAATATAATACAATAGTTTCTAATTTATATGATTTTGCTCGCTGCAGTTTCAGATATTGGTACAGATGTATAAGGTTTTTATTTGTTCTAGATTTGTATTAAAATGTAAATAAAACGCATTAAATAATTTATTATTTTTATTTGCAAAATATCACTTATGGCATACAATTTTTATATTTTTGCTAATCATATTTCATTTTATCTGTTCATTACCTGTTTATCAATGGGCAAGATTGTATATATTGAAATTGGATATTTCTAGACTTATATTATTTTATAATATACTGAAATTTTTGAGTAAATTAACTGTGTAGTGACAAACCTAAATATTTATATAGTGATTTATGAAAAATTCAAATTACAAAAATTTGAGTAATATATATGTAATGCTTTTAAGAATATAAGTCTTACTTAAATTGTATAATATACTAAATGAAAAATATATAATTTAGTTTGATTAACTCCCAATCCAATTAAGCTTTTTTTTTTCATAATAATTCAATTAAGCTTTCTTTTGCTATATCAATTGAACATCATATTTTTCCATGCTATTCAGTTAATTATAATTTTTCAAATCATCAAATAAATATTTAAGGCTTGTAGAAAACTACTGAATATAAATTGTTTTTAGAATTATCATTTAATCAGAAACAAATAGTAATAAGTATATATTTATAATTTTTTAAACATATTTAAAAGTTTATACAAGTACAATGTATGGATGATTTTGAAATATTTAATTTAATGATCCGATAATAGTTCATTTATTTAATTTTAAAATTTATTACAAAGATTTGAAGTATATAAGACATCTTCATTAAACATTAAAAATTTATCTAAATTTAGGTATTAAATTTAATATGTGATATAAAAATATTTTGCCTCCAGATGTGTAGGATTCAAGTTGAATCTGATACGAAAACTAATTAGAAAATTTTGAATAAAATGTGCTAAAATGATTTAACAAGAAATATTTAAAAACAAATTAAGAAAAGTAAAACAAAAAAAATGAATTATTTTTTAAAAGAATACTATATTATTCTTAATTTTAAATAAAAAAAAAAGAAAAAAAAAAAGATGATGGATTTTAATTAAAAATTTTAAATAAAAAAAAAAAAAAGATGATGGATTGATAGAAATAAAAAATATTAAAGAAACAAAAATAAATTAGTGCAATTAAGAAGATAAATAAAATCTGAAAGATTTTTATCATCATTAATCAAACATAATAAAAAAAAAAGATTGTCAAAATAAATTTTCTTTGCATTAAAAAAGAATTTATTCTACTTTTGTATAATTAATTTCTCTTAAAAAAGAAAATTACGAGAAAAAATTCATGTAATTTTTACATTTTAAATTTTTATGAAATGTCAGAGAGATTTTAGAAGAAAATTTTTTGCTAATTTGAGTTTCAACAAAAACATTTTTTAAACAATAAATTAAAAAATATAAAAAGTAAAATCAAATTAATAAAGAAAATTTTGTTATTATTGACAAAGAAAATCCAGTATCTTGTATGAAAAAAAAATCATTGAGTACTTGCTGATTGATCACAGATGATCATGTATATATTTTTTGATAATTAATAGCACAGTTAGTCTGTTCAAAATTATATTAGAAAAAATATTATTATACATTATATAATAAAAAATTAAGAAATAGCACATTATCTATACATTATTTTAACATTTAATAAACAATGTAATTTTATATGCACATATCTAACTTATAAAATACAAATTGTGTGTATACGTATGCATATTTCTTTTATTTAAAAATAAAAAATATTCTGTATCAAAATCATAAATATCATTTTGCATTAACATAGGCATATCCTTATATCATTTTTTCCCACATAATTTTTGCATAATACTAATGATCTAGTTAAAAATTATAGCAAAAAATTATGGTTCAGCCATTGAACTTTATTAAAATAGCTGTTTTTAACCATTAGAATACAGAGGATTTGTTTAGTTTATTGAATATTTCTCCATCATTGTTTTTTCTTTATCTTTCAATCTCTATTCTTGAAAGTTAAACTACTAGATAATGCATTTATGACTTATCATCAGGGAAATTTTAAAACATACTGAATTAAAAATTATTTTAACCTTAAATATATTTTAGTAAGAATCAGGTAAAAGTGAATATCAAAAGGTGTAATGATATCTAGTCTCTTAGTAATATTCTTTTAAAATAATGAAGTACAAAGCTTATGAAAACAGGTATAACATAAATGACATTTGTATTTAGACCCAAAATTTTCAAAACTGTTGTTTCAATTGTCATGCACAAGTATAAGTCATATACTACTATTACCAATCATAAAAATTTATAAATATGAAAATATGGTTAATGAAAATGCTATTTATATTAGACTTGCATATATTATCAGTCCATATTTTGGATATTGATGAAAAAGTTATAAATTTTCTAAGGGATTTTTCAATGAGAATTTATGAATTGGGATTAAGTATCAGAAATAATTTATACTTAATTGGCAAAGGAATAATATTAAGAATGTATATTACTGTTCAAGATGAAGTATTTTCATAATAATTATAAATATTTTTAAATGACAATCAATAAATTTCATTTTATGTGGAAACTCAAATGGTCCAAGAGAAAATACATCACGTCTACAAAACATTTATTTTATTATAAAACAAATTATTATTATTATTATTTTTTATATTCAAACTTTTTAAATAAAAGTTGATTATAAGACAACTTTTACTTTATACTAGTTTTTTCTTTTTAAAATATTTGCCTAATATTTAAGCTAATACAATATTTTTATTCTAGATTTGAAATAAAATTCATATAATTTTTCCCTTATACACTTTAGATTATCAAATATAGGACCAAAAAAATTATGCAAGTAAATACAGTTAAATATTTATTCAATAATCTTAAATATAACTTATATTGTTCAAAATTGGAGTTATGTAAAGAATGTTTTAAATACATATAAGCCTCAATTAGTGCGACTTATAAAAATGATACTGTTTTTCACTTAGTGCGAGCAAATATTCGATTAGATATATTAATTTCATATTTGCTAGAATTTGAATTAATCTTTGTTTTTAAATCATTTTCTATTGGCAGTTATTTGAATTACAAGTAGAACAAAAAAAATTGCAAAGTTTGGGAAACAGAGCTCCTGGAATTCCTTTTAAGGTAAGTTTTGTTTTCAAATATCTATAAATTTTCTTTTTAAAAAACAAAAATTATTTAGTTTCTTTTTAAATCCTTTCTTAGATGCGAATTAAAATATTATTTTATTGGCTATTTATTTATTATTCTGCTATTGAGTATAAAAAATAAAAAATAATATACATATTACATTAGTACATTATTAGTAGGGTACTAATAATATATATTCTTCAATAGTGACAAAACGCTAAATGTTCCCATATTTTCCATAGGACATGACATGACATAATCATGTTGAAATATGAAAATATATATTTCATATTTTCATTTTTCAACATCAATTAATCAATTTTTTGTTGATTATAAATCTGTGACAACATGTGAAAATTCAAAAATACTAAATCTACACATTACTGCGATATAAATTCAAAATCAACCATTTAAAAATGAAATAATATTTTAAAATACAATATAGGTAGACCTTGATTAGTGTGAGTTCGAATAATTTGATATTCGATTAGTGCGACATAAAAATGATACCGTTTTTCATTTAATGCAAGCAAATATTCGATTAATGCGTCAAAGAACAATCACTTGGCTTTGAAGGGGTGAAACACCAGAAAGATTTTCGATTTGGTAATTGGTTTGACGATGGTATGAGACACAATTCCTGGTAAGTTATTAATTTAGATGATGAAAATGATGTAAAATGTGAAAATAAATATATTTTAAACAGTTAGTATTGTGGTTATAAGGACGCAATTCCTGGTAAGTTATTAATTTAGATGATGAACAATGATGCACAATTCCTGGTAAGTTATTAATTTAGATGATGAACAACGAGTAAAATTCGCAATTCCTGGTAAGTTATTAATTTAGATGATGAACAATGATGTAAATGCAATTCCTGGTAAGTTATTAATTTAGATAATGAACAATGATGTAAAATATGAAAATAATAAGTTATTAATTTAGATGATGAACAATGATGTAAAATATGAAAATAATAGTTATTAATTTAGATGATGAACAACGATGTAAAATATGAAAATAAATATTTCTTAAGTGATGAACAACGATGTAAAATATGAAAATAAATATTTCTTAAACAATTTTAGTATTGTGGTTATTCATCGTGAGGTTAGCTAATGGCCGGAATCTAAATTCCTGGTAAATTATTAATTTAGATGATGAACACTGATGTAAAATATGAAAATAAATATTTCTTAAACAGTTAGTATTGTGGCGTTATACATCATGAGGTTGGCTAATGGCCAGAATCTCACAAAGCAAGAACCAATTTATTATTTTATATAGTTAATATTTCGAATTCAAATAGTGCGAGAAATTCGTGGAACCATTTATTCGCACTAATCGAGGCCTACCTGTAGTTGAGGCAATATTTTCAAATAAGTTCTGTTGTCTTTGAAATTAAATTTCTTTTCATAAAAATTAAAAATTTGTTGATGAGATAAAAATATCAGATGATTTCTACTTACACCAAGACTAGAAATTTCTGAACCAAGAATATGTCTATCACCACTTTCTACTTTCTTCAATCTCACTCTTTCAGCCATTTTCGCAATTGGAACCTCCTCTCTGGAAGTTGGTGTTCTTTCACCTGTTGTAGGATTTATATGTGGACTTTTACTTCTAGTAGGAGAACTTCCAGTCTGCGAACCTTGAGAACTTTGTGATTGCAAACTAGCTAATTTAGTTTGTAGTTCACGAATCTAGAAAGTAATTAGAAGAAAGGATTAAATTCATTTTTAATAAAATGTAATAAACATTTCGTTCATTATCATCATCATCTTACACGTCTCTGTAGCCTATCTCTTTCTTCTCTGCTGCTTGCTAAACTTGCTCTTGTTCTATTAAGTTCAGCTTCCTGTCTTCCTAACTGTTCTTGCAATGCTGTATTTTCTGCTCGTAATCCTAAAACTTCCTCTTGTAACTGAGATATTTGTAAACTATGACAAGATGTTGCTCTATTTTCTGTGAGTGCAGGAAGTTCACTAACTTCTCTTAGCTGTATAATTCATTACATATATCTGTAGCTAAATAATACTTTTTTATTTTAGTTTTTAAAAAGAAAAATAACCTGTAATAATCTATCCTCTGAACTTTCATTGTCTCCTAAACCACTACTTGCTTCCTCTCCATCCTGAAGAATAGTTCTTGTGACTTCTGGATGAGAATCATTTTCTCCAAATCTAGATAATTCTACACATGAATCATTTCCTATAATAAAAACAAAAATTAAAACTGTATTTAAAATGCTAAAATTTTTTGAATACTGAACACAAATATTTTAATCCCAAAATATTACAAGCAAAAGATAAATTTATTTTAATTATTATAATCTGAAAAGGTTATTAAATCTGTATGGTTAATTTTTAGAATATTTGACAAAAAAGTGCATTTTTTTTTGGACCAGCTATTTGAGAAAAATTGTTTATTTTTTTAAATAATTCATTTATTTAATGTTATATGAAATTTTTAAAAGGCTTATATAACTCAAATGAAATCTAATGATTTTGTCATGTAAATATCCTGGTATTAAAAACCACTTTTAAAGAATATAACTATATTTAATTGTGAGAAAATATAAATAAATTAATAATGATACTCAATTTAGAAATTTACAATAAAAAATTACCCCTATCACTACAAGATTCTGTTGCATTATTATCGTTGCTAGTACAATGACTGTGAGCTTCACTTTGCCTTGATTCTTCACCAGATTGCTGACTAAATTCATCTTCTTCTCTGTGATAAAAGAAATAAAAATTAAATTTTATTACAATATAAATATTTTTAAAATTATGATCTACAGTTATTTTTATAAAAAGTTCATAAATATTATATTAAAATTTATTATATAAATATACTAGTTGGTATTTGTATATATTACATTGTATTATATTTTGCAATAAATTTTTAATGTTAACTAACAACTTGTGAAAGAATTAGCAACCATTTACCCAGATTCAATTTAAGTTTCACATTAAGATTTTTTAGGAGTAATCCACTTATTGAATCCTATCCTTGAAATTTTAACTGATCCATCACAACATTAATCAGCCTGTGATAAAGTTTTGAAATAACTGCCACGACATATACCCCATGAGACTCAACAGTATAATTAAATTAATCATTAACCAACATTATAAATCATACAAATCTCAAAACATATTTTATTTTAAATGAAATTTATGAGGGAATAGTGTAACATAAGTTTTCTAAATTTTGTGTATAAATTACAGAAATGATAATCTATTATTTAAGTAAAAAAAATTTGGAAAATACAAAAATTCCAAAACAATGGAGAATAAAATAGTCTAAATTTTTTCTACAGATGATATATAATCATGTGTAAAGCTTTAAACTTTTTATTTTAAGTTATAAATATATATATATATATATATATATAATCCGGAAGCGGTCGACCAAGAGACGGTATGTGAATAGCAATTAGCCCAAGCCGAAACTAACACACTGTCTGGATTTGTAAATTTTTATTGTGTTTGTCATATTAAATAAGATGTTCATTTTATAAAAAATGGAGTCGGTTAAGTCATTAATTTTTTATCAGCCACGGAGAAATGACTTATACAATAAAGATATCCATCATACCAATATCACAATAGGAATTATTAAGGGAAATGGGTCAGCCGGATGGCCGCGTGGTAAAGCTTTGGCTTACCACCCTGGAGGCGGCTGGATGGCCGCGTGGTAAAGCTTTGGCTTACCACCCTGGAGGATTCGGGTTCAACACGCCTCCAGTTTTTCAGGAGGGGTCCGGGCCCGGCCTGTTGAACCCCATCCTTCAACAATCTGGTTGACCCCATCATGGGTGCTGGCCAGCCTGTGATGGGAGCATCATCATGGGTGCTGGCCAGCCTGTGATGGGAGCTATAAATGGCCGCCGCTAGATACAGAATATCCTATGAGGATATGACGGCGTAATAAAACTAACCTAACCTAACTAACCAAAGATTATATCCGGGCCGCCAGATACAGAATATCCCATGAGGATATGGCGGCGTAATAAAACCAAAAAATAATATATTTTTCATATCATCTTTATAATCAGAATAAAAATTGGCCAATCTTTTCCTAATAGCAAATAACGGCGACAGGCGTCAGATACAGTATATCCGATGAGGATGTGGCGGCGTAATCTAATTAACCTAACCTAAGGGAAATGGGCAGGTGGAAAGAATTAACCGCCTGTTCATACCCCTTCTCACAAAATTGTCGCATCCCAAGCCTGAAGAATGGTGGAAGTATGTTTAGAAAGCTCAACAGTTCATAAACTCCACTCTAAGTTGAAGCACTAGAACTACTCCATTCCAATTACTTATTAGGAAGAGTATGAAGTTAAGAGAAGACCTAGAGTTTAGAATGATCGAAGAAGAATTAGTTTTCAAATATCAAGATGAAGGGGACAGTCTCAGAGACAAAGCAAGGGATCACATTCAGATCATACAGAAAGAAAATCGGAAAAGTTTTAATAAACACTGCCGGGAAGCTCAGCCGTACTGTCAACGGTCTTGTGCCATATAGAGAAAACAGCATGGAACCAAATTTCAGATAAAGTGCTTGGTCCATATCAGGTAATAACGTCACTGTTTAATGATCGTTATATGATGCGAATGGTAGAAACTTCCAATGGTCTCAAGAATTCGACACTGCAGCTGAATTCATGAAGCCTTGGGCTCGGTATCCCTCTCAAGAGCAAGTTAGCCTGGAAGAGACAAACCAGTTGATAATCAACCAATCTCCTTGAGGACAAGGAGGTGCTGAGATGTGGGATATGCAGAAAACTACACAAAAATAAAAGACAGCAACAAAAAAAGGACAAGAGAGGACATTGAAGAGAAGCGGGAAAGGAAGAAAGGAATAAGTTGTTTAAGTAGAAATGGAGATCAAATTGTGTTCACCAATTTAGTTCATTTCTTCTCTAAAGATCACATAAATAAATAATTAATATGTGGTCTTTGGACAAGAAATGAGCTAAATAGGTAAACACAATTTGTAAGTTGATGGTTATTTGAGGGAGCAATCTACGAGTATTATAGAATTCAATTAATTAATTATACTAAAATATCAAATTTTCAATTTAGATCAAAGTAAGCTTTTATAATAAAACCTGTCTAAGCTGTAATCCCAAGGAACCAGAAAATGTTTCGATTTTAGACAGTTTTCCAGCTTATATAGGTTTCATATAGCATAAAAAACAACATTCGATGTACTTATAATACATTATTATTGCAATAATATATATTTTGATAATATATAAATAAAATACTGCACTAAATTACTGTATTAACCTCTATATCAATAATAAAATGCATAGGATGTTTTTAAAAAGCAAATTAACTGAACATAAGGTAATTGTAGAGCAAATGGATACGCTAGTGATATATTGATATTATAGAATATTTTGAATATACTTTATTAAAAGAGATTATAATATATATTATTATATTTGATAAGGTGTAAACTAACGAAGCACTTAACATTTATAAGTAGCGCTAAAATTTTATAATAATATTTTAATAAAGAATGCATGCCGCCCGTTTGCCCCACACTGTAGGGGCAAATAGACAACTGTTTCCTTAATGACTAGTATCACTGAGATAATGCTGGCAAACAAATATGGATCATCTCCACTTTCCATACATGATATATGATATCTTTTGAATTAATAGAAGCCTTGCACGCAATTTACACTATCTTTATACAACATTATACCTGGCCAATGCTTTCTTTATTGAAGTTTTAAAAAGTTACAACAATTGTTTTAAAAGTTAAAAGTTAATTTTTAAAAGTTACAGAAATTGATACTATTTGGGTTTCTTTCCCACTGGTGACATCAACTATATTAATTTCAACTTTCTCTATTTTAAAAAAATGTTGTATTGACCGAACTTGGGAATCTCTATATTGCACAACGCTCACATTCTTAATGTGTTATATACACTCGTATATACAAAATACAAATATTAATGCATATAAAAATAAATTATGGGTGAACTATTCAATGATTATGAAAATTTTCTTATTTGTATTTTCATATAAAATAATAAAACAAAAATTGATTGGAAATTTTTCAATTTAAATTTCACTATTTAAAAATTCTAATAATTTAATATATTAAATTCTCACTAAAACCTTTTCTGAACCAGAATAATTTAAAAATATCAATAAATGTGCATTTATTCATACTGAAGATTGTCAGCTTTACTGTACGTTTTAATGTGCGTTTATAAAATTATTCATTAATAATTTCTGACTGTCAATTGATTAGGAGATAATTTTTCTCCTAAAAATTTCTCAACATATAATTGATGGCTTACAAATTGCATATTCAACAATTAATCACCCAACAGTTGCACATTGTCTAAAGAATTGATCGTCTAATGAATGTCAACCCTATATTATTCGTTCCAGATCGGCTTAATAGCATTGCATCAATTTGAAAAGCTTTTACCACGATTATCATGTCTTCTTCCAACTAATTATCATAAGATTTTGTTGAAAAGTGAATGAACATTTTTTGCAGCGTCTTTTTTTCCTGTCGATGGCGCTAGTAGTTTTTTAAAGTTCGTCTGCAGCGTACAGAAGTTAAGGCAGCTATTTTTATGTATTGTATATTAATATATGTTAATACCTATTTATAATTAAAATATTTGTTACTGAGTGCAAAGTATCCGATTTAATCCCGATTCTGCTGCAAAAGATTATGGACCAAGTCAAAGTGTGTCCAATTTCAGCGATTAAATTTGGATTAATTGATGAACTAACGAGAAAGGAAATTAAGTTCACCGCTTACAGTAACGAAACTGTGACTGTATCTTTTATTATATTGTATATTTATATAAAAATATTAAAAGTTAAAAGAACAAAAATGAGTGATTCTTCGAGTGTTACACCACAGATTGAAAAGTTAATAGGTAGAGAAAATTATAATAGTTGGAAATTGCCATGCAAGCATTGTTGATACAGGATGACTTATGAGAACCGGTCGAAGTGAAAGATGTCGCTGTCGATAGAAAAAAAAGTTAGTAATAAATTTATATAATAATAAATTTTAAGTTTACAATATATTAAAAATTTACACAAACGGCTGCCGGATGGCCGAGTGTTAACGCGTTGACGTGCCACGCAGGAGGATCCGAGTTCACGTCCCGAGTCCAGCATCACCTGAAAAGCTTTCTCGGAGTTCTGAGTCCGGCCCGGCGATCCCCGTCCTTCACCATCCGGCTCTCCTCCACAGGTATAGATGTGACCTGTGATTGGAACTGGCCCCGCCCCTTAGTAATCTGCCTGATTGAAAAGGGACGTAAAAATAAAAAATATATATAAATTAAGTCATTATTATCATTTAAATGATAGAATTTTTTTTCTATTTATAAATTGGATAGATAAAATTATTTTTCGATTTACGTGATTTCGGTAAAAGTCGTCAAAGAATAATTCACTTATAAATTGTATAGATAAAATTATTTTTCGATTTACGTGATTTCGGTAAAAGTCGTCAAAGAATAATTCTGATTGACTTTCAAAAAATTTATTCTTTTTTTTTTTCATATAAAATTTAGAAAGCAGATTATTTTAAATATAGTTTAATTTAAATTTCTGTACATAGGTTATATATTTTTTTTAAATGTTTTTGATAGTTTAGTCTAGCTATTCTCAGATGCGACCATCTTGCCGGATATGGCCACAAGAAAAATTTTCATTTATAAATGGGAAATAAAAATCCAAGTAAATGGTGAATGTAATCACATTTAATTAATTTAGTTTAAAATCAAATCGCTGAATTTCATAAGAGCAGTGATCCCTTTAGAGCCCCACGGAGTCAACACTCCTGATCGAAAAAGTTGAAGAATTGGTTTCAACGGGCTAGGCCTATCCTGGAAAATTTGGAGGTATAGGATTCGGAATTAGACTCATTCCTTTAATTGCCGGTAAATGCTTTACCGCAATGTCATTCGATGACTTATCACTGTAATGAAAAATCAGTGCGGTAACCAGCAACTTTTCGTATTACATATGCGGCCATGTAATATTTTTTTATTGAGAACCTCTGAATCAGCCTATATTTAATTATCTTAGAATGAAAACATAGCATTAATAAATCCATGTAATATTTTTTTTTATCGAGAACCTCTGAATCAGCCTATATTTAATTATCTTAGAATGAAAACATAGCATTAATAATTTAAATTTATACTTTTAGAAAATATATTGCAATATTTATTTATTTTTCAAAAATAACATATTCATGTTTTTATTGTCCATTCGTAAAATATTCCAAGAAATAAGCATTGCAGAATATTCAAACTATAAGGTTAAGTTGGTTTTGTTAAGCCGCCATATTATACGAAGGATATTCTGTATCTGGCGGCGGCCACTTATAGAGCCCATCACAGGCTAGCCAACCCCATGATGAGGTCAACCGAATGGTTGAAGGATGGGGTTCAGCGGATCGAGCTCGGACCCTCCTGAAAAAGTGGAGGTTTGGGGACCTGGATTTGAACCCAGTTCTCCAGGGTGATAAGCCATAGCTTTACAATGCGGCCATCCAGCCGACTCCTCAAACTATAAGAAATTGTTTCTTATTGATAAGAACATAAATGCCTATTACAGTGCGTGATCGGTTAACGAACATAATCCGTTCCAAGAAAATGTTCGTTATCCG
The DNA here is from genome assembly GCA_000484575.1 of Olivierus martensii. Taxonomy (NCBI): domain Eukaryota; kingdom Metazoa; phylum Arthropoda; class Arachnida; order Scorpiones; family Buthidae; genus Olivierus; species Olivierus martensii. The sequence goes on from AYEL01054836.1 coordinate 32,199, forward strand.
AATGCAAATCATTGACGGTTGGCAAAAAGAAAAACTTTAAAACGGTTTTCAACTTTTTAACTAAATAAAGTAAATATTAGTTAGTTAATCAATTTATGATAAACATCAAATCATTGACCGTTGGCAAAAAGAAAAACTTTAAAACGGTTGTTTTCAACTTTTTAACTAAATAAAGTAAATATTAGTTAGTTAATCAATTTATGATAAACAATTATTGAGCAATAAATAAATCGTTTGATGAATAATAATAATTATCATTCAATATTGGGAAATTGACAAAGAAATTTTTAAGAATTTGCAGTTTTAAAAAATTGCCATGCAAGCATTGTTGATACAGGATGACTTATGAGAACCGGTCGAAGTGAAAGATGTCGCTGTCGATAGAAAAAAAAGTTAGTAATAAATTTATATAATAATAAATTTTAAGTTTACAATATATTAAAAATTTACACAAACGGCTGCCGGATGGCCGAGTGTTAACGCGTTGACGTGCCACGCAGGAGGATCCGAGTTCACGTCCCGAGTCCAGCATCACCTGAAAAGATCGTTTATGTCAGCCGGATGGCCGCGTGGTAAAGCTTTGGCTTACCCCCCTGGAGGATCCGGGTTCAAATCCACCCGGCGATCCCCTTGAGCAAAAATAATATTAAATGTCGATCCGACCAATTATTCCCACATTAAATCAACCAAAATGGCTGCAGAAGTCTGGAATGCTCTCGAAAGGACCTTTGAGGACTGGATTCACATGTCGTGTCGGCTTACTAAGAATGTTGGTTACTACGAATACACAGTTATCAAATTGCAAGTCAGTTGATTTTTATTGTGACAGGATTATTTCAACAGCTCATGAGTTAAATGAAATGTGGTTTGAGGTAAACGATGAATGGATCGGAACTTTGTTACTAGCAGGTCTGCCTAATAAATACAGATCTATGATAATGGGTTTAGAGAGCTCAGGATTTAAAATTACAGGCGAGTCAATAAAAGTAAAATTATTACAGGATGCTATGATAGATGTTAATGACATTGAGGCTGCTCTTTATACAAAAAAGAATTTTGTAAAGAAAAAATTTAGTGAATCACCAAAATGTTATATATGCAATAAACCTAATCATATGAAAAAAGTTTTGTCGATTCAGATCAAGGAAAAATATAGAAAACAGTCGGGAGACAAGAAATCCGACTCTAAGGTCTCAAAAACCAAAACAGTCTTTTTGTCATATTTTTCACTTGAAAATGGTAAAGCTATAGAAAAGTTAACTTGGTAGTTAGAATCCTGCGCATCCTCTCATATCCTGTGCACTCTTTTAAATAATCCTATTTCTAATAAAGCAAAGATCACAGCTGTAGATAATTCTTATCTGAGAGCCAAAAATATAGGTTCTACTGATTTAAATTTTTTTATCTAACCAAGATAAAGTTAATATTGAGGCAAAGGATGTAATATGCATTCAAAATGCTGCAGTAAATCTATTATTTGTAAAAAAATAGTAAATAAAGGGCACATAGTCATCTTTGATAAAGAAGATGGTCGTATAATAGATGAAAATGGCAAATTAGTAGTGTGCAGAATCGGAGTTCGAATTACGTAACTAATTCCCCTATATCCTTCCGGTCGTAAACAGGTCAAACGAGGGAGAGAGAGAGGAGGGAGACATCTGGAGAAAAAGGCAAGGTGCTCTCAAAAAATAAACATGTAAGAAATACGACGACAGAACGGTTTGTATTCCGATCGGGCAGGGGATCTTCGTCCCCAATACTAATAAAGTGAGGGAGGAAATTTACATGCATGTGTCGAACAACAGTCGAGATATCGACACCTAACTCGAAAGCATTTCAAGAAAGTAAATATCTAAATTCTCTCCCTGGGAAAAAGGGTCAGGATAAGAGCCGTTGCCGCCCTCGATCGGGCAGCTGTTGGTTCTAGATGACTTTCTGCTTGTTATACGACGTTTGATCTTCGACGGCTATTCTCCGAGATCTCGATTTGTCCTTCGGTGACGATCTTGTCTTTGTCACCGATTGTATCTCCGTGAACCTTTTCTGGTTCTTCACTCGTTTGACTTACCAAGAATCATCTACAAGCCGTATCTTCCTCGCTGCCGTTTTTTTATATTACGAGGGTAATCCAGAAAGTAAGTTCCGTTTAGCAAAACAAAAAAATCAATGACTCTCAACTACCGGACATATACATCCGGCAGTTATTTCATAGTTGTGCCCTTCATCAACCTTTTGTTCCACCGTAGATTTCTGTGTGTTCCCGAATTTGAATTCTAATACAAGAACTAAAGACTGTGTGTGTTAAGGACAAAAGACTGTTGTATCAGAAGCAGGCCAGCCTTCAACCGTCATCTTACACTTTGTGAATAACTTCAGGTATCTCTTTCTCTAAATCGGAATGATCGTCATTCACATGTATTGTGAAGGAGATCTCTCACTATTAATAAAGGAAATTGTTCTTCGATGAACGTAGTCTTTGTGTCGATTTGCCAAACAGCGCAATTATTACCCATCCTTATCCGCGCTTCGCTTAATACTGTTCGCGTTTGTCGGCATCGTACCCAGCCATACCGACTGGTGTCAGAACCTGATTATCATCGCATTTAGGCCTAACGCCTGTTATTATCGTCCTGGATCCCACAATTGGCGTTAGACGTGGGATAGAAGTAATTAATTGGGACCAGAAGAGGACAAGTTTGGGTTTGTAATCGTTTATTGAACTTCGAGATGCCTAATAATGAAGCTGATTCGGCAGTTAGATCAGAGACAACTTCCACAGGGGTGTTCAACGCGTTCGCTAGAATGATTCCTAGTTATGCTGATAAGTCAACACAACGTGTTACGTATGTTTTTGACACAATAGAGGAAATTCCCATCCTACCATCATGGTCCGAAAGTCAAAGACTAGGGATTGCGAAATGTAAACTAACGGCAATTGCGAGAGAATACACATAGCGAGAATTTAAGATAAAGAATATCACAACTTATAGTAATTTTAAGGCACAAATGATTAAGCGCTTCGCAAAATTACCATATACCATTAGACTATAGCATTTTCATTCGTGCATGCAACAGCGAGGCGAGAATGAACAGACCTTCGCAGGCTCCAATCACTTGCGGCAGAATCATTGAAGTATAGAGCTCGAGCGAACAGAAGAGAAGGATTGTAGACCAGTGTAATAAACGCGAATTAGATGAGAAGTTACGTATTCAATTTTTAAACGGGATAAACGATAGGATCAAGAGGTCCGTTATGTCTTAGGATTCAAAAACTTTCGAGGAGGCTTTGCTAGCCGCGACGCGCGAGGAAATGATAGAGCAAGTGATCAGTAAACCCCGACCATATGTGGGGAAAATAGAATTCACTGAGACAAATGCCGCCGAAGTAAACGTAGTCACTGCCAAACAGAATCAGGTTATTTATAGATATTCCTTTGATGAATCGAGATCAGTTCTTTGAGCTATTTGAGGTCGTAAGTTTTCCTGTGTATTATCCAGAAATTAACATGTTTGCGTATTATCGGACCGATTACCCTTTTATTGCTCTATCTAAAAATCGCCAAACGTACAATTTTACTCAACACTTATGAGGTGTTAAAGTGTCGCAGGGGAACGATATCCATATGCTCTCCAGAAACAGCTATCTGGCAGAGCCCGTATCGAAACTGTGAATACGCTTTATTTATGGGCTTAGATGCAACGGTCGCACAGCTCTGCGATAAGCATTTAGTCACTACACATCCACCGGTGTTTCGAGATTAGATCAAGTAGGAACTTGGATTTATTCAACCGCTAAATCGTTAAGTTTAGTTGTCGAATGCCCCCGGTTAATGAAACCAGTTACGCAATCTCATATCGTATAAATATACTGAATTTATCAAATTCGTGCACAGGACACTTACCCGGTATTAAGTTGACTGCACACTGTCAACAAAGATCTACGTTAAAATTATCAACAAAAACACACCTCCTTTTCCCAATAGTTACGGACATTTTAAACAAATCGGAAATCGATTTAGTTCAGCTTTTTAATAATTACACATCGAGAAATGCCGATGCCGAGTCATCCCCGATAGATTTATCATTGGATGCCGCAGGCAGCAGGCTACTGAATATCCAATCAAGGGTTAAAAAGCTTAAGGAATCATTAGCAATAGAACAAGTAGGAGCACCGCGAGATTATTTCCGAGAAATAACTTCGGGGACATCCAATCTACTCATTATCGCAATAATTGTTATTCTCATCTTAGTCAGAAATTGCTTACGATGTATTTGTATAAGTCGTTAAAATGTTCATTATCAAGAGACGACAGAAAGGAGTGATACTAACATTTCTCTGGAGAACTGTCCTCAAACGGAAATGTTAGATCGGCCCAGTTGCCTTCGGCTCAGAAATCTCTTGTTGCAGTAAGTGGAAATGGCAAGCAAAAACTATTCCGACTTCCATCTCAGGGAGGAGACACCATTGCGGATCTAGAGGGCGATCCTTTAGTATATATAGACATTTTTTTGGGTTAAGTAACAGGCACGAATATAACATAGTTAGAATTTCGTTTTTTTTTTTTGTATTATTCAATTGTTTATATCGGAATGCATGTCATGCTCAAAAACAAATCATTATATATACAGTATATCATTTTTTACTCCCTTTCTGTACTTTAGTGCAAATTATCCTTCTTTATTTTCAGTATTATATCATGGCGACGGGAAGAAAAACGGAGCCAAGGGCCCCATCCGTAACTGAATTATTGCTGATTCTTACCAGTTATGAATAAAATGGGCCATACGAACCTGTATGGAAGGCCATTTTATCTGTTGAGAGTGTACAGAGAAGATAGATGACCGATGTCCGATTTGTCGAGGGACTTTTGAAGTTCACAAAAATTTGATGTTGGATCGTTTTACAGCATTACTCAACTATCCTTGCTTGTACTCTTTTGGTGGGTATGGCACTTCAGATAGACTGGTCGACGTTTTGGAGCACGAAAAGAAATGTCTTTTCCGACCTTCCATCTGTCCCTACCATAACTTTAATTGTGAGTGGAAAGACGACCCAACTGTTTTACTGACTCACTTGCAAGCGCAACATTCCTAATTATTATTTACAAAATCAACAAAGTTAGCAGTTATTCTCGCACACTAATATCTCTTCGCCCCAGTCATGGATGGTTATGCTATATTGCCATCGGTTTTACTACTTCATTACCATTTATAAGCTACATATATTTACCAGCATAAGGAAGCTAACGCAATCAATTGGGCGTCATAATCCAACTCCTGGATTCAGAAGAAATTTGCTGCGTCATTCAAATCCACACTGAAATATTCGTATCTAGAAACGCCAGTAATCGGTATTCAGAATTCCGTTTCACAAATCAGAGATGAGGGTTTATGCGCTATTCTAGAAGAGAAACATGTATCGCATTTTTCCATGAGTGACAACACAGAACTCATTATTACGATGAAAAGAAGGAAACCAATTAGATAGAATTAAATTAAAAAGAAACACAAAAAACATTGACAACCAGAAATGATTAATCCCCTCGTTACAATACTTATGAATTCGTATATTACTTTAGTATTATCTTATTTACTGTATGACCACGTACAGATCCAAATACTATTTATAATGAACAGCATCTCTCAATATAACACTGCTTTCACCTTTCGTTCTCTAGGATCACAACAGCTATGGCAGAGGAATGGGACGACGACGGTTGGGTGGACTCTCCCCTCCATACGCATAATCAGCGGAGGATATCACCTCCGATTCAAAACGAAAATTTGGCAACGATACAAAATGAAAAAAAAAACGATACTCTTGTTTTATCACGGAGAGATACCCGTGATAAAACAAGCATTAGACCTAGGGAAAAAGCGGCGCAACGAAGCCCGAATGGTTTGAAGGTGTCCATTTTGTTACCGACTAGCGGCCATATGCATAAAACAGGTACTGCTCGGTATTGTTGCAAGTCTGATAACTTACGTCATTTAGTTTGTTGTTTCAAATGCATAAAATTTTTACCGATCACGTGATCACAGACACTGTGACGAAACCTCTAATAGCGAATATACATGATAGAAATTATTAGAACCCTAGCCATAATCTAAACTTTTTGCAATAATTGCAAGTATTTTAGTCGACTACTCTTCAGTTATCTGTTTTGTTTCACATCAAAAGTGTTTCTAGAAGTATCTTTATTTTTCTGATTGGTGCCGGTCAAATCAATCGCCTATTATTTTGGATGTAACTGATTAATTTGATAACAGATATCTCTAGTTTACACTCAGAGAGAGCACGAAATGACAGTTGATACAATCCTTACCGCGTGCTTCCCACTTTTATGAATGGATCAGTCTGTATGAGAACGATATTGATGGACAGACTGATTCTGGATGCCGTGATAAATTTTTCTAAGGATGAAAGCAAAAATCGAAATCGAGTCCTTCTGAGTCTGAAAACTGATGGGTTTTCTCCCGACTGAAAAGGATGATTGTATAGGAGGAGGATATAATGTGTAAAGAGAGAGATGTATAGCAGCATATGACTGATTCATTTGAGTGTTTTTTCCCCTATCGTTTAATTTATTTTTCCTTTTTTCTTTTTCGCGCATCCTCTACGAAGCTATTAATGTGATGTTGATGTTGCTTAATGCTAATAAATAAAACAGTATATACGACATTAAAATCAGCAGTTAGTGCTGGACACTTTATCTTATTTATAAATAAATAAAGTAACATGTACAACATTTATTACTATTACAGTTATGATTTAGCGCTGGACACTTTAGCTCATTTATAAATAAATAAAGTAGCATGTACAACATTTATTACTATTACAGTTATGATATACTGTATCAAAAAAATGAAAAATAAATAAGCAAACATATTTAATAATCTAAATATTTAAACGCAATACTCATAATATTCGGATAGTAAACATATTTAATAATCTAAATATTTAAATGCAATACTCAAAATATTTGGATTGTTAATTTTTTTATATTAACTTGTCTTTTTTATGATGTGAAATTAATTTATATATAATGCATATGAATCACGTATGTAATCTATCAATTTAAATTTGGTATATTTCATAGAATCTAGAAATCTAAAATTTGAGAATATTTTAATGCATATGAATCACATATGTGTTCTATCCATTTAAATTTGGTATATTTCATAGAATATAGAAATCTAAAATTTGAGAATATTTTAATGATCTAATGTATTGGTGGCAAATATCAGACACCTGGAATTCCACATCAAAAATGGTAGAAAATTGGAAACTAAATTTCCTATATTAACCTTATAGGATCTATTTATATATTATTATTTTCTAATTATTTGTATAATTTTAATACAGAAAAAAATTGTTTTTTGACCCTTATAGGAACTATTTATATATTCTTATTTTCTAATTATTTGTATAATTTTAATACAGAAAAAAATTGTTTTTTGACTAATAGGCAATTAATATATATATAATGCATATGAATAATGTATGTGTTCTATCAATTTAAATTTGGCATATTTCATAGAAACTAGAAATCTAAAATTTGAGAATATTTTAATGATCTAATGTATTGGTGGCAAATATCAGACACCTGGAATTCCACATCAAAAATGGTAGAAAATTGGAAACTAAATTTCCTATATTAACCTTATAGGAACTATTTATATATTATTATTTTCTAATTATTTGTATAATTTTAATACAGAAAAAAATTGTTTTTTGAGTAATATTAAAAGACACATTATATTCAAAAGGGCTTAATAAAAGTAGAAACCCAAATTTGAAGAATTTTCAATATTAATCTGTGTTGTTAAAATCAAAATCTGAAGATTTGGTGCTGCAAAGTAGAGTTGGGACGATACGCGACGATATATCGTGTATCGTCGATTGTTAAAATCAAAATCTGAAGATTTGGTGCTGCAAAGTACAGTTGGGACGATACGATACGATATATCGCGTATCGTCGATTTACTCGTCTCGATATTCCGATATTTTTCGATATATTTTGGACGCTGACATATCGAACGATACGATATTATACTTGCGATAATATCGTTGGTTAAAGATAACGGCCGATTTCTTTAAACAGCATTTTTATTACAGTTATTTTTAAATATTATTTTAATGAAATTAAACAATAAATTTTATGATAATCGATAATTATTAATCATCTTATTTGATAAATAAACAGAGGCTGGCGTGATATTTTTTTTGCATATTTTACTTCTCCTTTCCAATTAAGGAGATTACTAAGGGGGCGGGGCCAGTTCCAACCATGAGCTGCACCTACACCGTGGAGGGGAGCCGGATGGTGAAGGGCGAGAATCATTGGACTGGAGTGGTTTGAGGTTAGCGAATTGGTAACATTTGACAGACTGTTCCGTTCGTTTTCGTCATTGTTTTCGGTTTTCGTTTTACTTGGATCAGCCAATATAAGATTAGCATGAAGATCCAATAAAATATTGGATAAGTGCAAGTTTTGCTATTCAAATTTATCAAAGATCGCAATGAAGCATTTGATTATATCACCCACATCAGTGCCTACTGAACGTTTGTTTAGTAAGGCAGGTCAAGTGGTGTGTGCAAAAA